>CM030752.1:1589623-1599853 GCA_018104995.1 Cairina moschata | reverse complement strand
GCTGGGAATAACAGTGGCAGGGTCTGCACCATCAGAGCAGATGTCAGCCTGGAGACCACCGTGCTGCCGGCCGCCTTGAAAGGTGAGGAGCTGAGTTCACGGCTGTGCTGGGGTCCTTTCCTGGGGTGCACGTGAGAGAGGGGATGGGCATCGGCATGCTGCAGAAGCACCCTCTCAGCCTGAGGGGCCCTGCCAGGAAGGCGACTCTGGTCTGAGCAGACAGAGCTCTGTGCTTAAGGGCACAGATGTCCCCCTCCGGGCTGTGGGCCAGCTGTGAGGCCCACAGCAGTTGTGGAGAGCTCCAAGTCCAGCTCTGAGGTGCTGAAAGCGCTCTCTGCTCTCTGTGTGCCCTGCTGGGCGTCAGCCTAGTTCAGCTCTGGTAGGTCACATCACGGGTCGCATGTACCCGCAGGATCGCGCCCTCCCCATCCTTGGTGGAGGAGCTCTTATCCCTGGGCCTTGTGGCCTGTGGTTGCAAGAGGAGTGGAGCCATCTTGAAGACATTCCCCTGGGCTCCAATTGCCCAGCAGGTGCCATCTTGAGGAAGAGAGGCCAAAGTCTACCCTGTTTCCTGTGGTGGAACTGTCCAGCCTCTCCAAGCTCAGGCTCCAGGACACAAAAGAGAGACGTTTTGCTTCTTCTTGACAGAGATTGCAGTGGCTGAGCTGGACCGGATCACGCTGCAGAAGCAGATGGTTTTGAAGTTTGCAGCCATCATAGGGCCAGTGTTTACCACCCAGCTGCTGGCTCACATCCTTCCCACTTGCACCAGGCAGCAGATGAATTATTTGTTGGACATGCTGGTGAGCGACAAAATCCTTAAGTGGCTGAAGGACCCAGGGGTGCCCAGAGACATCCAAGATGCTCAAGAGGGGCCGGCCACCACTCAGCAGGCAGGGAGCGGTAAGTGGTGGCAGTAACCCAGGAGCGCTGTAGCTGAAGGAGGCCTTCCCCCACCAGCTTTGTGCAGAGGGAAATTCCCAGCGGCTGTTGGGAATGTCTCTACCACTCTGGCTGAGGCCACCATCCATTGCCTTGCAGGGGTGGAGAGGCCGTCTACAAGCAAGGAGACCACGGAGCAGCAGGCTGGCGTTCTGGCCTTCTGTGCCCCGCTGCTGCGGGAGGCAGCCTACGAGCTGTGGCCCAAGAGACAGAGGGCCAGCACGCAGCGCAAGTGTGCTGCCTTCCTGGAGAAGCACGCGCACAAATGCCGGAGCTGCCACGGAGGGGACTTTGTGGCCTTCCACCGCTTCGCCGTCCCCGGTCCCCAGGACAGGGAAAACTGCCAGGGCTCTGCTGACGAGGATGACTGGCACAGCTGGGAGGCCTTGGTGCTCGCTGGAGAACAGCTGAAGAAGGACAGGACTCACACCCCTGAAGGTAGGCTGTGTGCCGTGCTGCGGAGCCCCCTCCCTCTGGAAGTCCAGGCCCATGCAGGCTGGGGCTCACCGGGTCCCCAGCACCAGGGATAAGCCAGGGGACGAGGACGATCAGCGCAGCTCTTGTGCCCTGGGTCTGCTCGGCAGGACCCTTGCAAGCCTGTAGCTCTTAGCCCGGGCTACGTGGGGAGTCCCTTGACACGCTCTCTTCTTCCCAGGTAGTGCAAATGCCCTGCAGCCGCAGCAGGCTTTCTCGGAGGAGGAGTTCAGGTGAGGAGACAAGGTTCTGATGATTGTGGAAACGAGCGAGCTCCAGAGGAGACAGATGGAGCTCTGCCATTTGGCTGCTGGATGGGACTCCAGCTTTGGGAGGAGGAGGCTGGCTGTGGGGTGGGAGCTGGGATGAGACAGCAGGAAATAGGGTTTTGTTGCTATCCATAGGGAGAGCAGGGTCATCTCAGGTGATGCTCATCTGCTCTTTGCTCTCTTCTTTTCCTGGCAACCTGCCTCTGACCAGAGCGTCAGAGCGGTTTCCACCAGAGGGCAAATGGACAACTGCGCAGCCCAGCAGGACCAAAGAGAAGGACGGTGGCGAGCGTTCCTGCAAATGCGAAGCCGTCATTGAATCAGTGCTTGTGCCTTTGGCTCGCCACTATGTGGCAACAGGCAATGCTTCCCGAGCCTTCTACTACCTGCTGGAGTGTGCGGCTGCCTACCTGCACGTCTCCAACAGCTACATGGTGAGTGACCCTGCTTGCCAGCACGCACTGCACCTGGAATCCACTGCAACAGGACATGCCCACTGAGGGGCCTCCCAGAAGAAACAGTGGGGGCAGAGCCAGACTGTTTCCTGCGCTTGCCTCTCCCACAGCAAGAGACGCGGGGCACTGAAGCAGGCCCTTCAGCACAAGCTGCATTACCTGGGAGGCAGTCTGAAGGCTCCCTTGGTGCCTGAGCTCTGAGCCCACAGGGGCACTGTGCTAGGGCAGGGATCACGTGGGGAGATGCGGGCCCTCCTAAGGCAGGTGCCACAGGAGGCAAGAGGGAAGGGTGGAGCTAGCTGGGGGCTCTGCACCGATGCTCACCTGCTGCCTGTGTGCTTGCTCAAAGGCCCTTATGAAGCTCAATGAAGCAGAGGTCCTGAGGAACTCCATGGGGAAGACAGCAACTGTGTTAGACTGCTTTGAGGAGGCGACCTTCTTCAGCCTCAAAGCGGAGGTAAAGCGGCAGGGTCATGCCCTTCTTGCAGGGGGTGTCCCTGCTATGGCCAGCCCCTTGTACATTTCTGCAGCCTCTGCAGGAGGAGAGGCTTGGGAAAGCGGTCCATGTCTGCATGGCTTCCTCTTCCTGTGCAGGTCTGCTGTAATCTAGGACGCGTGGGGCTGGCCAAGAAAATGACCAGGCAGGCGCTGAGCCTTCTGAAAAAGCGATTCCCTCAGACACGCGCCGGAGCCTTTGTCAAGTCTCTGTGGGAAAGGTTTCAGGGTGTTCTTTGTGCCACAAACAGAAGAACACCGTCTCCTCCGCTAGAGGCTCGGTAAGCAGCAGAAGGGAGAGCGTGGGAAAGGAAGAGTATTCTGGTGCCAGGCATTCAGACCCAGGCCTGCCTGGACTTCAGGCCATGCCTAAGCTGTCCCATAGCTCATTAGCAGGACCGAGGCATTAAGGCACGACGTGTGGGTCAAACAGGGGCCAGTGCAGCCTCACGCTGCCCCCCTGTGCAGTCCCTGGGCCTTCGCGTAGAAAGCAGCTTGTGCTGAGGGATGCACCTGCTGGCACGTTTCGGATGAGGCCGGGGTGGCTGGGAACAGAGAGACATGAACAGGGAGGACAGGCTTAACAGGGGAAGGAAGGCAGTGACCTCAAGGGACAGGATGGGGTTGGGTTAAGGTTGGGGGGAGGAGGGGAGGGCATGATGAGGAGAAGGCTCAGAGTTGCGATAGTTCTTCTCCTGCTGGTGCCTGGCATCACTTCCCCCCTGGTGCTGTAATGCCAGCACACCCTCTGTAGTGGTTGGCTGCCCCTGGCAGCACTTCTTCATTTGCCCACTTCCATGCCGGCAGCCCTTCCAGCACCAGCTCCCTTCCTCTGAGGAGCTGTACATGTCTCAGCTGCCACCCCACTTTCCCCTGCCCAGTCTGGTTTGGTGCTCTACAGCCGCGCCTCTGGGCTCAGCAGTTTCTCTTGTGTGTCAGGAGGAAGAAGCTAGCCTGGATGCTTCAGCAGACCCGCTGCCTCTCCTTACTGGGGCACCTCTACAGCCTGGAGGGCACATCAGGAGGACGGAGGTTCTCCCGCCTGGCAGCTCGCATGAAAGCCAACGTGGACAGGAGAATGGACTCCTCTCAGGAAGAAGAATCCCATCCCGACAACTGCCTTTCCATCCCTGCTTTTCTCAGTGTGTCTTAGTAAAACATCTGTTCTCTTACGGTGGTGGCTGTCAGGCCTTGCCAGGGAAGGTTCAGGCTGGAAATAAGAAGCAAGTTCTTCTCAGAAAAGGGGAGCTTGCTCCCCCAGCAAGAGACGCGGGGCACTGAAGCAGGCCCGTCAGCACAAGCTGCCTTACCAGGGAGGCGGTCTGAAGGCTCCCTCGGAACCTGTGTGGGCACCTGGAGAGAGACAGCATGGGCAGGATGGGACGTTGGAAACTGCCATAGTGCAGAGCGAGCAGAGGAGGGGAGGGCCACGGTGGGGGGGGTGTTCCAGAGTCCCTGCAGGGTCAGGTGGGCTGCTCCGTCCCGAGGCGTGCTGAGAGCTGTAGTTCTGCAGTGCCAGGCGGCCACATGGGCTCCGGGGTGCCGGCCCAGGTCCTTGCTGCGCTTGATCGTTGGGCTGCTCCTCGTTGTGAAACATGGGATTAGAAATCAGAAAGCGATGGATTAAGAATGAATATGTAGGCAACACTCCTTGCTTAATATGTGCTACTGAAATGGGGAAGATGCTAAAACTTCTCCAAATTAATATTTACAGAATCACAGAATTTCTAGGTTGGAAGAGACCTCAAGATCATCGAGTCCAACCTCTGACCTAACACTAACAGTCCTCTGCTAAACCATATCCCTAAGCTCTACATCTAAACGTCTTTTAAAGACCTCCAGGAATGGTGACTCCACCACTTCCCTGGGCAGCCTGTTCCAATGTCTAACAAACCTTTCGGTAAAGAAGTTCTTCCTAACATCCAACCTAAAATTCCCCTGGCGCAACTTTAGCCCATTCCCCCTCGTCCTGTCACCAGGCACCCCCACCTCGCTACAGCCTCCTTTAAGGTACCTGTAGAGAGCAATAAGGTCACCCCTGAGCCTCCTTTTCTCCAGGCTGAACAAGCCCAGCTCCCTCAGCCGCTCCTTGTAGGACTTGTTCTCCAGACCCCTCACCAGCTTCGTCGCCCTTCTCTGGACTCGCTCAAGCAGCTCACTGTCCTTCTTGTAGTGAGGGGCCCAAAACTGAGCACAGTACTCGAGGTGTGGCCTCACCAGAGCCGAGTACAGGGAGACGATCACTTCCCTAGCCCTGCTGGCCACACTGCTTCTGATACAAGCCAGGATGCCGTTGGCCTTCTTGGCCACCTGAGCACACTGCTGGCTCATATTCAGCCGACTATCAACCAATACTCCCAGGTCCTTCTCTGCCAGGCAGCTTTCCAACCATTCCTCTCCCAGTCTGTAGCTCTGCTTGGGGTTATTGTGCCCCAGGTGCAGGACCCGGCACTTGGCCTTGTGGAACTTCATGCAGTTGACCTCAGCCCATCGGTGCAGCCTATCCAGATCCTCCTGCAGAGCTTTCCTACCCTCGAGCAGATTGACACATGCACCTAACTTGGTATCATCTGCGAACTTACTGAGGGTGCACTCAATGCCCTCATCCAGATCATCGATGAAGATATTAAAGAGGACCGGCCCCAGCACTGAGCCCTGGGGAATGCCACTAGTGACCAGCCTCCAACTGGACTTGACTCCATTCATCACGACTCTTTGGGCCCGGCTGTCCATCCAGTTTCTAACCCAACGAAGCGTATGCCAGTCCAAGCCAAGAGCAGCCAGTTTCTTGAGGAGAATGCTGTGGGAAGTGGTGTCAAAAGCCTTGCTGAAGTCAAGGTAGACCACATCCACAGCCTTTCCCTCATCCACTAAGCGCCTCACTTTGTCATAGAAGGAGATCAGGTTTGTCAAGCAGGACCTGCCTTTCATAAACCCATGCTGAGTGGGCCTGATCGCCTGGTTGCCCTGCAAGTGCTGCATGATGACTCTCAAGATAATCTGCTCCATGAGCTTCCCTGGCACTCAGGTCAAACTGACAGGCCTATAGTTCCCCGGGTCTGCCCTCCGGCCCTTCTTGTAGATGGGCGTCATGTTTGCTAGCCGTCAGTCAACTGGGACCTCCCCCGATAGCCAGGACTGCTGATAAATGATGGAAAGCGGCTTGGCGAGCTCCTCCGCCAGTTCTCTCAGTACCCTTGGGTGGATCCCATCCGGCCCCACCGACTTGCACACATCCAGGTGCCGTAGCAGGTCGCCAACCATTTCTTCGTGGATAGTGAGGGCCACATTCTGCTCCCCATCCCCTTCCACCAGCACAGGGTACTGGGTATGCAGAGAACGACCGGTATTGCCGCTAAAGACTGAGGCAAAGAAGGCATTAAGCACCTCCGCCTTTTCCTCATCTTTTGTAACAAGGTTTCCCCCCGCATCCAGTAAAGGACGTCCATTTTGCATTGATGGATTTAGCTACATATATGGTAAAATATCCTAATTATCTGGGATGTAGAGGAGAACCTTATGAGCAGCAGATGTAAAAAGGAAGATATCACTCAAGGCCAACGGGTGAGGGAAGGATGAACAACTCATTAGGGAAGGATGAACAACTTGTTGGCAGGAAACAAGGTAAAGATGAACAAAAAACTTCTACATACTGTCCAACAGCAGGTCCAAGTCCAGAAAGGTCAAGAGAGTTTAACCTGCTCTTCCTCATTGCCTTCATCCTGAAAGACCCCTGCCCACAACCACCAGGCTACACTGCGCAGGTGCAACCGGGAGGAGCTAAGGGCGGGGAGTATGGAAATGAGTACTTGGAAGCGGTCCGCCTTTTGGGGGAAATCAATGAATATGTATGAGAGCTCATGTAATATGTGAGAGTATTCGTTTATAAAATTGTGAGAGACGACCGGGCAGGCACGCACCTTTTTCAGGGAAGCCATTCCCAGTGCGCCCGGTGCACCGCAATAAAGTATACCTACTTTACAACCCTATGGTTGTGGAGTCTTTTCCGCGCGTCACTTAGGGACTGACTTAATCATTTTCCCTTGGGGTAAGAGCCCACCCTTCCTCATTATAGGAACCTGCTAGATCAGTAATTAATTTCTGATCTTCCTTGGTAGATTTGGGCTTACCTTCTAGGGAGATTTGCCCATTGGGGATCAGGGCCCCTTCTGTTTTTACCTCCCTTTTGGCTGCATGTTTTGCCTCTCTGCCGGCCAGCTCATTTCCTTTTTCCAATTCTGAGTTTGCTTTTTGGTGTGCTCTGATGTGCACGATTGCCACTTTCTCAGGGAGTTGAACTGCTTCCAACAACTTCAAGATTACTTTTGCATGCTTGATATTTTTGCCATGCAAATTCAGTAATCCCCTCTCCTTCCAGATCACTCAATACGCATGTACAGCCCCAAAGGCATATTTTGAGTCCGTATAGATGTTTACGATTTTGTCTTGGGCCAATTCCAAGGCTCGGGTCAGAGCAATTATTTCCACCTTTTGTGCAGAGGTGTTCGCAGGTAAAGGCCCGGATTCTACTGCCTCTTTACAAGTGGTAGCTGCATAACCAGCGTGTCGTTTGCCACTTACGACTTAGCTGCTCCCATCAGTGAACCAGTTTTCCGTGTCTTCCACGGGATTGTCTTTCAGATCTGGACGGCACAATGGTTTCCATGGTTTCCAGACAGTTGTGATGCACTGGGTCCCGTGTGTTCCCCCTGAGAAATTAAGCTGGATTGACAATGTTGGTGACTACAATTTCCACATCATCCTGTTCCACCACTGTAGCCTGATATTTCAAAACTCTTTGTGGGGAGAGCTAATGTCCACCTTTTGCTTCCAGTACTGCAGATACCGTATGGGATACTAACACAGTTATTTTCTGGCCCAAGGTAAATTTTTGGGCCTCCTGGATGTTTAGTACTACGGCCGCAACCGCTCGCAAACATCCAGACCATCCCTTTGCAGTTGTGTCCAATCATTTGGAGAAATAAGCGACTGCCCTACGGTATGGGCCCCGGTCTTGTGCTAATATTCCCAGGGCAATCCCCTGCTTCTTGTGGGAAAAAAGGTAAAATGGCTTACTCACATCTGGGAGTCCCAAAGTTGGAGCTGACATCAGGGCCTTCTTCAGTAGCTTGAAAGCTTGTATTGCTTCCTTGTTCCATTGAAGGCATTTCTGTTCAGTAGTTGTGAGTGCATACAGGGGTTTAACAAGCAGTCCGTAATTATAAATCCATAGATGGCACCACCCGGTCATACCCAAAAAGGTCCATAGTTCCTTCACTGTTTGTGGTCTTGGAGTTTGGAATATTGCCTCTTTTCGAGCCTGTCTCAAGGTCCTTTCCCCAGCACTGATTTCATATCCCAAATAGGTTACCTGTTGTTGTACTACTCGGGCCTTTTTCTTAGATACCCTGTACCCTTGGAGTCCGAGAAGTCTGGCAGATTCACCGCCCAAGTCAGGCAGGTGTCCCTTGTTCTAGTAGCAGTCAGAATATCATCAACATATTGCAGCAGTTTCCCTTCTCCTGGTGGGGCCTCCCAGCATTCAAGATCTTTCGCTAACTGATTTCCAACTATTGTGGGGCTATTCTTGAATCCTTGGAGTAACACCGTCCAGGTGAGTTGGGTCCTACGCCCACTCTTGGGGTTTTCCCATTCAAATGCAAATATTTTCTGGCTGGCTTCATGGAGAGGGAGGCAAAAGAAGGCATCCTTTAAGTCAAAAACTGTAAACCAGGCTAGTTCTGGTGTTAATGCAGTTATTTATTGCCCGTAGATCCTGGACCACCCTATATGACCCATCCGGCTTGTGGACAGGTAATATAGGGGTGTTAAAATTGGATTCACATTCCCTCAACAATCCTTCTTTCAGTTTTATTATTGGTCGAATTCCTTCCCTATCTTCCTGCTTTAGAGCGTACTGCTCGATCCTCACTGGCTGCTTTCCCTCCTTGAGTCGAATCTCAACACGTGGGGCATTTTTAGCTCTCCCAGGTACATCAGTAGCCCATACGCCTGGGTATACCCGGTTTACGACTTCTTCATTAACTTGTCCTTCCATTGGAAGGTTGACTAGGGCTAAACTCATTACCTGTATATGTTGTTGATCATTTACCTCCAGAGTAATCTCCCCTTTTTCAAATTTTATTACTGCTCCTAATTGCTCTAATAAATCTCTACCTAAGAGTGCCCTTGGGGAGTTAGGCATATATAAAAATCTGTGTATGCCCCATTGTTTCCGTAACTTGTACTTCAAAGGTTGACAAAAATAAGCCTTTTCAGGTTGATCGGTTGCACCTTTTACCCTAACATAATTATTCCCTAAAGACATTAATACTTGATTTAGAAGGAAATATGTTGCCCCCATGCCAATAAGAAATTTCACTTCGTTTCTCCCCTATCTTCATTATAACCAGTGCAGAATCCGCTAGGGTAGATTCCCCAGGTCCCCGTTATTTCTGCCAGAATCAGGGGCTGATTACCCTAGGAAAAGGCTAGTCAGTTTGTTCTCTGAATCTGAGAGATCTGGGTCCAATTTTTTTTTTTTTTTTTTGTCCTGGTTTCAGTTAGAACAGAGTTAATTTTCTTCCTAGTAGCTAGTGGAATGCTGTGTTTTGGCTTAGGATGAGAAGAGTGCTGATAACACCCCGATGTTTTAATTGTTGCAGAGCAGTGCTTTATACTAAGCCAAGGACATCTCAGCTTCTTGCTCTGTCCTGCTAATGGGCAGGCTGGGGGTGCAGTAAGAGGTGGGAGGGGACAAACCCAGGACAGGTGACCCAAACTAGCCAAAGGGGTATTCCATACCATCTGACGTCATGCTAAACAATATATAGGGGTGGCTAGCCGGGGGGAGGGGGCCGGACTGCTCGGGGTTAGGCTGGGCATCGGTCAGCGGGTGGTGAGCAATTGCATTGTGCATCACTTGTTTGTACATATTATTAGTAGTAGTACTATTATCACAATTGTATTATTATTATTATTTTTTTTTTTTCCTGTCTTATTAAACTGTCTTTATCTCAACTCACGGGCTTCACTTTCCATTTCTCTCCCCCGTCCCAGAAAGGGAGGGGGGAGGGTGAGCGAACGGCTGCGTGGTGTTTAGTTGCTGGCCGGGTTAAACCACGACAGTCTTTTTGGCGCCCAACGTGGGGCCCGAAAGGTTGAGATAACAGCAGATCTGACCAGAGTGTGTTAAACTAAAATTGGTATAAGTATTAGACCTGCTTAATAGTCACCTGTCATAATGCTGATTGCTTTAATCTCAACTCTGCTGCGCCTGTTTTCCAAATTGAGTATTATAGCACGTTATTTTCCGTATGTGCTCTCTGTCATGTTGTTTATCCTCTCCGGGCCCTGGTTTCAGACCATTATGGTACTGTGTGTCGTATCAGTGGCTTATGAGATGATGAAATATCTGGTCATGACTCTAACTTGGTATTTGTACTCAGTAACATCTTCGACTATATACTTGGAATCGACTGCCCCAGGGGTGGAAGCACAGCCCTACCATTTGCCATGGGCTGATCCAGTCTGCGCTAGCGCAGGGGAAAACCCATCTGGGCTGCTGCATTGTGGCAAGATATTGCTGCTCGGGT
>CM030752.1:1574989-1589524 GCA_018104995.1 Cairina moschata | reverse complement strand
CCCCCCCCCCATGTCCCCCCACACAGCCCCCTTGCCCCTCACATCCCCAAATCTGCCTCAAAGCGCCCCAAACCCGCTGCATTTCCACCCCCCACCCCCAGTTTGGGGCCGCAAGCCCCCTCCTCCCACAGGGCTGGGGCAGCGGGGACCCTCCACTGACCCCAGCCCCCCAGACCCCTGGCCAGGGGGCTCCGTCCCTCATGCCAGCATCCAGATTGTGGCACCCCAAACTGTGCTGCCTGCTCCCTGCTCAGCTCCAGGACCCCCCCAAAAAACCAAAACCCCAGCCCCCAGCCCCTTGCCCCCCTCCCGGGGGTTGCAGCGCTGCGCTCTGTGCCAAGGTGCCCCCGGAGCACCCCGGGCAGTGGCGATCCTAAAAGCCAGGGACGAGATCCCAAAGCCCAGGGACAAGATCCCAAAAGCCAGGGACAAGATCCCAAAGCCCACCTCCACGCTGCAGATGCGGGGTCGGGAGCACAAAACCACCTCGGGGTGCTGCTGAGACCTCCAGCGGGCTTGTGAGCCACCCCCAGCCCCGTGCACATCCCCCCCAGGTCCCCACCCCATTCTCCCACCCGTAGGGGATTTGTCCCAGGGTTTGTACCAGCTGGACCCCAAATGCAGCCCCGGGAACCCCATGGGAGCACCATGCCCTGCCTCGGGGACTGCTGCCTGTCCGGGGCAGGGAAGGCAAGGCAAAGACAGCAGGGTCGGGGTGACGGGGACATCAGGACGAGTGCCCCGTTGCAGTGGGGTCGGGGTGTGCAGGACGGTGCTGCTGCCCCAGCCGGCCCCGCCACATGATGCCCGGAGGAAGCAAATTTCACAAAGCAGAGGGAGGAAATGACACAAGCTCCAGCCGTGGGGACGGGCTGCCCCAAAAGGGGTGTTGGAGCAGGTACAGGGGGTGCTGTCCCCTCTGCTTGCGGACCCCAAACCAAACCAACCCCCTGCTGACACCCCCGGCGCCCCGCGATGCCCAAAAACGCTGCCAGTGACCCAAAAGCACCCCCAGACCCCATCGAGGATGGGTCCCAGCACATCTCCACCTGACACCTCTCGTGCCACAGGGGGCATTATCCCACCCCTCACCCCACCACACCCCCATTTTTATAGGGTCCGGGTGTTTTGGGGCGCAGGGCTGTGCCGGGACGCGCATCCCACCTCCCAGCCCGGTGCTGCGGCTGCACGCGGGCAGCTGGGCAGGGCGGTGGGGGCAGCAGGCTCCCGAATATCAGGAATTAGACACGGCGAGCTGCCGTGACGCCCACGGCCGCCAGCTCCCCGAGGGGGTGACTCAGGCACGGGGAAAGATCCGCGTGTTCCCGGCACGGAGCCGGCGAGGGGACGCGGCACGGCCATCTGCGCAGCAACAGCTCGCCACCAGGCCCCCTGCGAGCACAGAAACCTCCCCAAAAATGCTCAGGGACGGGGTCCTGAAGGCAAAACGTCCCCGCCGGGTTCGTTTGCCACACCAGTCCCTGCTCCCAGGACCCTACGGATGTGCCCTAACCCTGCTCCGCATCACGGGGAAAAGGCGCGAGGGAAAGGCACGCCAAGAGCCTGGCAGAGGTCCCAAAATCAGGCTGGGGGGGTCTGCGAGGCCCTGAAAAGCAGCAGAGGGGGTGCTGGACGTGCTCCCCCCTCGGGGTGATGCAGGAGCACGGGGCTGAGCCCGGGACTCAGAGCTCAGCCTCAACCCTGCGCACCAAACTGGTCTTCCCAAGCAGGCGCAGCGCCGCCAGGTTAAAAATAACCCCGAGCAGCACACAAAGCCTCCCCTCGGAGAGGGGAACAGCTTTCCGGGAACATGGTGGGCGTATTTCCCGGTACCCTTTCTGCGCGAGAAGGAAGCCGAGGGCTCGCAGCATCGGGTTTGGCAGGCGGGTGCCGGTCGCTAGGCATCCCGGTCGCCAGGCAACCCGCGGGTACCGCGCGATGCTGCGCCTGCATCCTTTATTTTGGGGAGGGGAGAGGGTCTGGGGCAACAACCCGCTTTATATCCAGGGCTGGTGTGGGGCAGCATCTGTGGGATGTGGCCAACATCACCGTGCCGTGACACCTGCAGGGTTCACGGACCGGAGCGGCGCTCGTTCTTCCTCTCCCACCAGTACCAGAAGCGCCCAGTGCCTGCTGGAGCTCTGTGTGCTCACACTAATTAACCTCCTCTGCTTTTTTAGGGAAATTCAGCTCCTCCAGCCCCCCTGGGCAGGCAGAAATCACGCCAGAAGGTGCCAAGCTGCAGGTCCCCCTGCGCATCTACGCCTGTGCCCCGTGCTCAAGCCCGAGCTGCGGCTCCGCAGCCTGGAGCAGCTCAGAAGCCACCACCGAGCCCCCTCCCGAAATTAATTTCCTTTTCCCAACCGCCGGGCCCCGGCACGGGGTGCTCTGAGCGTTTGGGCAGTGCCCACGAGCGGGTCCCGCCGTGCCCCTCGCTGTATCTGCGCCACCCCAGGCGGCCGCAGCGCGGCTCGGCACCAAGCGTCCCCCCCGGCAGAACCGCGCTGACCCAGCAGGGCTTGGATCTGCAAAACGTGGGGAAGTTTGCGTTTCTCGGGGGAACTCTGCTGAGTTCGGGGAAATTAGTTTCTGTAATTTAATCAGGCATTTCATTTTACCACCATCGGTCGTTTCGGTGCGCGCCGGCACGCCGCTGCAAAAGGCCCACGGAGGACAAGATCGCCGCAAAGCTCGAAGTTTCTAGCCTTTGCTAAGTTTCCAACCTTTTCGTCAGAATAAATAAATAAATAAATACAATTTTAAAGGCCATTTTGAAAGTGAAATAAGCTGAACAACCCCCAGAGGTTTCCCTGTTGTTTGCCCCTCTGCGCTCATCGCCCTGCGGACACCAGCGCAGGGAGAACGTGACGTTTATTCATCTTTAACTGCCCCAAACTGGGAGATTTTTTAAATCTTCCATCAAACCTGCAGTGCACGGCCCTTAGGATTTAAACTCAAGGTTTTCCTCGTGCGCCCTCGCATAAATGTCTCCCTGGTGGTGCTCTGGGTGGCACCGGGAGCACCCGGCCTCCTGCGCCCTGAATGCACGGTGGCACGGCACTCCTGCGGGATGGGGGCAGCTTCTTTTTGCCCCCCTGTCTCCGAGCACCACGGCTGGGCAGCGATGCCCTCTTTGTAAAATGGGGACAGAAATGCTCTCGCTTTGTAAAACGGGGAGCAGAGGTGCTCTCGCTTTGCCGAATGGGGGGCAGCGATGCTCCCACGTCGCCCATGGGTGCTGCATTCCCGTGGCTGCACGCCCTTTGCTATCTCTTCGAGGGGCAGGGCCTGGGAAAGGAGGGATTTTCCCAACTGAAATCCTTCGGTGCTTCAGCCTCGGGAGATAACAACGGGCAGCAGAAGGCTCCAGGTGGAAATTCCCCTCTCCTGTGGCTGGAACCGGCCATGGGGACAGGCGCAGGTATTTCGCCTCTGGCTGTAGTGGCAGAGGGAGCTGTAGGAAATCCCCCCCCCCATCCTCCTCCTCCTCCTCTTCCTCCTCCTCTGCTACGGCCCTGCTGCTTCCTCAGCTCGGGGTGCTGTGGGTCACGGCGGGGGGAGCCCCCCCAGCCCCTTTTCCATCCCCCATCCCTTGAAAGCTGGAGCTCAGCAGCACCCCCAGCATCAGCGCGGCTTCAGCCGGGGCAGGGAAACCCTCGGGGACACTCACAGCCTGCCTGCGTGCCCCGAAAAAAAGAAACAGCCCCCCGCCCGGAGGGAAAGAAGGGGCGTCTGCAGGGTGCTAAGCGTGCGAGGTGGTGGGCGTGCGGCGGGCTGCGGGCGCGCTGTGGTGGCCGCGCATTGTGTCGGCGCGCATTGTGGTGGCTGCGGATGTGCAGGGAGGCAGGGGAGCAGCACCGGAGGCTGAGCAGCTCAGGAAGCGAGGCCGGGGCCAGCTCGCCCTGGAAAATCCTGGCCGTGGCAGCTCTCGTGCTGAAACGGGAGCTGATGGAAGCCGCGTGAGCACGGCGTCGGGCTGGTGCCGCGTGGGAGGCGCGGGGAGCGAGGCAGGACTCAGCCCTGCGGGGAGGGATGAGGGCAGGGAGGAGGCTGAGCAATCCCGCATCTCCTAACGGGGCACACGGTGCTGGTAACCACCCTGGAGGCCACCTCCACGGGGCACAGCATGACCCAGCAGCTTTTTCACATATAAAAGGACACGTCCAGGCCACAGCTCGCGTCCCGGGATGACGTGAGTCATGCCCAGCCAGCGGCTGCGTTTTTCCAGCGGCTTGCACGGGGAGCCCGGGAGAAGTCTCCCTCTGGAAGAGGCCGCGGGGTTTTCCCGGTGGGCAGCAGAGTTTTGCTGGAAGCACCTCGGGATTGTTTTTATCACACGAAGCGTTTGCGCTGCCCCCCCCAGAGCGAAAAACATGGCTGAACGCCGTGGGGTTTCCCCGGCTCGCAAGGAGCCGCGTTGCGAACGCGACGTGTTCCTCTTCCCCTTTGAAGCTGCTTCCCCAAACAGAGCTCGGAGGCCTTGCCGTGATGCCCCCGCCCCACCGGGCTGCAGAGAGGTGGCCAAGCCAGAGAGACGGTCCCCCCCGGGAAGGATTTTTCCTACGGAAAATAAATTTTGCCCCCAAATTCCCCCAGGGAGATGTCTCCCCGTGATTTCTGTGCCGAGCATCCTAGCTTTTAACCTCCCTGCTCCCCAGGCTGCCTCAGCGGAGGAGGAGAGCTGCGGATGCAGGCTCGCATTCAGGAATGCGAGAAGGCTTCGCAGGGAAGGTTCACGTCTCCCATCTACTCCTCGTGAGTAATAACTGTGCCAGGGAAAAAGCAAAATGATTCAGATGCTGCCTCCCCAGCCCCCAGCCGCCTGAAAAGAGCCTCGGTGCCGAGTGCTCACAGCAGCCGAGCACGAAGGCGTGGAGACGCAGAGCCCGGGGACACGCCGGACCCACAGGCGCCCTCGCACTCCGTGTGTGTCTTGTGGGGTTTCACACCAGCGTGTGCAAGGCTCCACCAGCGAGGCTGAGCCTGCATTTGCCACGCACACACCGACACCACGGGCTGTGCGTGTGCCCCTGCCTGGCCTTCGGAGCCGTGTCGTGATGCCCCTGTGGGGTGCCCCCGCACGGCACTGCTGCCCTGTGTGTCCCCCGTGGGACATCCCCAGCTCTGTGCGCCCTCCTCTCCGGTCCCGGCACTCCGTCAAGCTGACCCCATGCAGTTTGTCCTGCCCCGTCCCACACTTCTGGCACAGCAAAGCAGCAGCAGGCCGGTGCCCGGGCTGGATGCTGTGCCAGGAGGCGCGCTGCCACGCCGTGCAGGTACCCTGCAGGAGCAATGAGTGAGGATGGGGCCAGTCCTGGGCTGTCCCTGCTCCTCTCCAAGCCCCCACGTCTCCCTGCCCCAGGGCTTTCCTCCAGCAGGAGGAAGACGCAGAGGGGCACTGCAGCTGGCTGCCCCCAGCAGGTTGTAGGGCCCTGTGGACATTTTGCCCTAAAAAAGCCCCTACTCTGGGTGGTTTGGACACGGTCCCTGCACCACCCCAACGGGGCTGGCTTCGGAGGAGTAGCGTGCCCTGCCTGGACGACACATCCCCGGCCCAAAAGGGAAAAAGAAACTGCAACGAGAGGCACCCACAGCAGAGCGGCACTCGGGCACGCCGGCACCTAGTGAGCACGGGGGTGTTGCATCAGCCCCTCGCACCGCAACGCTCCCGTCCTCGTCCTCCCCGTCTCCCCCCCTTGCTCCTCTCCGGGTTCGGCAGGAGAAACCGCCCTGCCCTTGGGCAAACAGTGAGCTGGCAGCAGATAGCAGAGCGGCACCTCCCGCCCCAACACCACGGCCCAGCTTTTCCCCGAGCGACGGCCCCGCACCCCTTTTGCGCCCCGAAAGCGAGCGGTGGGCGCTCACCTTGGCGTGAGGGGGGCCTGGGGGACGCCTCGGCGCGGGCTGGCCCCCTGGGAGGCTCGGCAGCCTCGCCGGCAGGAGGGCTCCCCGGGTGGGTGCGTGTCCCGCGGGCTGGTACCGGTGCCGAAACCACTCCTCCCCGCCGCCCGCTTCCGGATAGGGCTCGCCAGGGCTGGCGAGAGCCACGGCGACGCCGCCGAGGAGGAAGAGGAGGCAGCAGGCGAGGAAGGCCCCGGGATCCCCTCACCTGCCCACCCTCTCCGGGCCCCACGATGCGGGTCGGGGCAGGTCCCATCCGGGAATTTGGGCACGGAGCCCGGCGAGCCGGTGTTTGGGGCCGGTCCCGTTCCCTGCTTGTACCTGGGAAGAGCTGGCAGGCTGCCCCCATGGAGCCCCGGCGCTGCGCAAGGGTCGGGGCAGGAAGGAGGATGGTGCAAGAGCCGCTGTGCCAACGTCCGGGGGTGCGGGGTGGGGGCTGCCACCGCCACCGCCACCGCCTTGGGCCACCCCCCCCCTGTTTATGGGGTGCCCCAGGGCTCCCTGGATATTTGCTCGCCGAGGATCCCCTCCACGGGTGGGCTGCCTGCAGAAGTGCCCCCAGCCCCGGAGCAACGCCGAAACTTAACCTCAGCCGGGGCTGGGCACCGAGGAGCCGAGGAAGAGCTGGAGGAGGAGGAGGGGTCACCCCAAAACATGGTCGTGGGGGGGGGGGGGGGGGGGGGGGGGGGGGCCCCCCCCGGGCACGGGGGGGGGTTGGGGGAAGCAGCGGGGTTTAGGGCACTTCCCCTAAACCCCAGGCAGGCGTCTTCCTTCTGCCGCCAGCTCTGCAGGCAGAAGCCACAAACTGCCTCTGCTGCAGCCCCGCAGGCTTCGTGGGCTAACGGGCTCCTCCTGGGAAGCCCCCCAGCCCCACGGCAGAGATTCCTCTTCCCCACGGGCGATCTGGCTCTGGGGCTGGGTCGTGCCGTGGGGAGGAGGACCCTATCGCTGCTGAGACCCCCCCAGCCCCGCTGCCAGCAGGGTTTGGGGGAGCCGTGACCTCCCGGGGGTCCCCTGCAGAGTGCCCATCAGTGGCTGCACCCCATCCCGCAGCCCCATGGCCTGGCACAGGGGGGTCCGGGGGGTCCCTCCCTGAGTGGGTGCCTTAGGAAGAGGCGTTGAGTGACAGCTCTCACCCCAGCATCTCTTTGCAGTCCTTCCTCTTCCCCTCCTGCCCCAAGCTCACCCTCTAGGCACGAGGTTTGGGGCACAGCCCCCTCGCTGCACGCACCCAACGCATCCAGAGCACCCCAAAGGTGGACGCGGAGGGCAGCAGGACCTCCTCGCCCCCCGAGGGGTGCAGGAAGGAGCCGCGGGGACCAGACGAGCCCCCCCTGGGGGACCAGGAGCAGCGGGGACGGGCACAGGGTGGTCACCATCACCCCCTGCCAGCCCAGAGCTCCCGCGGCGGCTCTCCCACGCAGGCGGAGCGGCGCTGACAGCCTGCGCCCACTCTCCGCTTGCCAGCCGAGCTGTTTCCATGCCTAAATGCCATCAGAGCCCTGCAGCTACCTCCTCGCGCCCCGTGCGGGCCAGCATCTCCAGCAAAGGGCAAGGGGGGAAGCGCCACGGGCAATGGGTGACCCCCTCCTAGCATGGGCAGCTGTTTTTTGGAGGGGGTGAGGGCAGAGACCACCGGTTTCTGGATCCCCTCCGTGGGGAGCTGCAGCAGCCCCCCGCACACATTTCTCTCCCCGTGCCCTCCCGAGGAGGTGCCTGGGCTCCTCGTTAAGTTTGGGAGGGACTCTGCGGGACACCGGGCAGCACGGCCCCCCGAGGAGCAGGGCCAGGCTTTTGTCCTGCTGATCCCTGCCGAAAATGAACCCCAAAACCCCGAGCCTCCCACCCACCCCGGCTTCAGCCCCGAGACTTACAGGAGAGCTGGTTCAACAGCCTGCTGAGCCATCCCATGCTCCTGCACCCAGGGCGAGCTCGTAGCTAAGAAATGCTCGAGAGAAACAGGTTTCCCCCCGCCTCCCCGACCCCCCCCCCCGCCTTTCCCCAAACCACCCTCTTCTTGGCACGGAGAGAAGCGATAAAAGCTGACAGGATTTATTAATAGCACCTCTCCCATCAGCAGGGAGCGGGGCTTCGGCACGGCTTCGAGCATCCCCGCACGGGGCTGCTGGAGGCCGAAAGGCACCAACTTACTTTCGCCAGGGCGCAGGGGACGGTGCCGGAGGGTCTGGGTGCCGGAGGAGGACACCGGTGGCGGCTGCGGGGTCTCCAGCAGAGGTTTGGCGTGCTGAGGAGAGGAGCAGAAGAAGTTGCGGCGTGCCGGAGTCAGGCAGAAAGTGGGGAGACGCAGGCAGGAGAGGCGGCTGGGGGTGTCCTTCGAGCAGGAGGGTGGGATGCAGCGGTCCCCACTCGCTCGGAGCCGCTGCACGGCTGCTGCATGTTATTGCTGCCATCTTCAGGACGGCCAACCCGAGCCGGAGAAATACCCTCCGGGCTTCCCACCCGGAGCGAGTCCCAGGAAAGCGGCTGTTCGCGTGATGGACTTGGAAAATCCGGCCTCGATTTTGGGTTTTCAGGGAAAATCCCAGTCCTCGGTGCTCGGAGCAAGGGCGGGAGGCTGCTGCGGGGCGGGCACAGCGCTGGCACCCCCGCGTCGCCCCCAAAACCCGGCTCCGTGGCAGTGCTCGGTGCTAGGGACACCCCAGCAGGGCTGGCAACGGGGTGACAATGGGGTGACGAGATTGGGGTGCTCTTGGGGTGGGTGTCACTAGGAGCCGGGATAAATATGCTGCTGGTAAGGGATGCACCCCAACAGGAGCATAGGTGCTTGAGTCAGCAGCGTGGGGGTCCCATTTCCCCCGGTGTGGGTGCCCCCCACCAGCACCCCATTTCTCCTCAGCCCTCGGCAGCAGCAGGGTCAGGCCCTCAGGTTTAGAAAAGGACGAAGGATTTAGCAGAAAAGGGCCCCAAATGGGGCTAGATCTGCTCTTCTGCTCTCCTTTCAGACCTCTGACCGGGATTTTTCCCCCACTGCGCCACAAAGGGGCCAGGCAGGGCTCCTGCCCCCCCAGCCCAGAGATGGAGGAGGCCAAAATGACCGAAATGACAAGCCCGGAGTCACTGGTGCTCAGGACAGCGGGGTGGGAAGGTGGTGGCCACCAAACCTGGAGGAACGCAGCTCCGCGGTGGCCCGGGCCCGGGCATCCGCTCGCCTTTGGCTGCGGAAGCCGGTGGCATCCCCGTGCTGTTGCCATGGGGTTGCCATGGTTTTTGTGTCTGCTGTTACCATGGAGAGAGGAGGAGGAGGCCGCGAATAGGGGGATGATGCCAGGGCCACCGGCACGTCCCCCAGACCCCGCACCGAGGAGCTGGGGGGGGTCTCTGGTTCGCTTTCTTGCCCTTCTTGAAGGTGGGAGCGGTGCTGCCTTCCCAGGGAACCCAAAATCCCTGCTGAAGTCGGCTGCAGGCAGCTCTCCCGGCTGCGGGTCCTCTCTCCTGCCGAGGGGCTGGGTGGGATAGGAGCCAGGAGTAAAGGGGGTGTTGGGGAAGGGCTCTGGGGTTGCTCCAAGCTCTGTGGGGCCGGGTGAGCCCGTCACGGTGGTGCCAAGGCAGGAGGGCTGGGCTGGGCACGGGAGGACAGGCTCTGTAGGCACGGGCTGAGCGGGGTCACACGTCAGCTGAGGTTTGAGGTCCCCTGGTTTGGGACTGAGGTGGTCCGGTGGGTGCTGCAGCCCCTGACGGAGGATGTATTTCTGCTGTGTGGGTGTCCCGTATCTGGGGACACATGTAGGACAACGCCTGTGCACAGTGAGGTTCAGGAGGGCACTCAGGTCCCAGTGGGGCTGGGCTCTGAGCTGGCCATAAAAATCACCGCGGCAGCTCACGAGCGTGGTTTTATTTGAGAAATGAGCTCATGATGGGAGTTTTATTTGAGAAACCTTGATGCGAGTTGTCCTGGCCTGCTCCTTCTCCTTCTGGCCTGCAGCTGCACGGAGATCACGGCTGCGAGTTCAGAGGGGTCCGTGAGACACAGACACTGAGGCTTTATTCCCTAAATTTCCCCATCTGATCACAGATTACTGCCAACCACCACTAGCAAATGTACGCATAATTAATGAAGCAAATGTGTAACAGGCCATTAAGAATTATGGCCAAGAAAGCAACTATATATAGATAGATCTATATTGTCAACAGGAGCAGCAATCAACAGTATAGTAGCAAGTGTGTATATATATAAAGTATATATATATATTAATATAGAGTAACGTGCCACTATTAATATATAATATGCAACATGTAATATGTAATATATGTTATATATAGTATGTAGTTTATAGTATATTATAATATGTAATATATAACATATATTATACAATTAATGATCTAATTATAATCTAATTATCTAATAATAATCTAATATATAATATATAGTATATATAACATAAAATAAATATATATATCAGATATCAGGTATATCAGATTATCAGATATATCATATTATCAGATATATCAGATATATCAGATATGATATATAGTATACAATATACAACATGCAGTATACGATACATAATGCACAATATATAGTAGATATTATTTATAATGCACAGTACATAGTATATATTATTTATATTTCGTAATATATAACATTACAGGAAATTACCACTAGTATAGTAGCAAATATACCGACGATGGCTTACTTATCTGTACCGTGAGCACATACATTCAAAATGTCACTGGTACAGAGTGCGATGAAGCCGGCCCCAGCAAGGGGCCAGTTCAGACCCAGCGGGGCCCAGCACAAGGACAAAGCCCCACACCGAGGTCGATCGGCACCCTGGGGCAGCGGGGCTGTGTCACAGAATCACAGAATTTCTAGGTTGGAAGAGACCTCAACAGCAGTCGCCGATTCCTACTTTCTCAGGACGTTTTTCTCTCTTCCAGATGAGGTGCTGCTGTTTCAGTTCCTTGTCGCTGCCCTTCTTTTCAGTATCTCAGGCTGCACAAAGCTCCTGGGTGCACCCGGTGCCTTTCCAAGGAAATTTCTGGTTCCCAGGCTAGGTTTTGCGGTGGCCAGTTCCCAGCTGGAAGGCATTTTCTTCTGTCTCTGTATAAGCAGAAATCCATCTGGGGAGCCCAGGCCTGGTCCCAGTACCGCAGACTGGGCTTCACCGGTGCTGAGGAAGGATCCCCTCCCTTGCCCTGCTGGCAGCACTTTGCCCAGTGCAGCCCAACAGAGCAGCAGCCCTCTTTGTGGCGAGGGCCCTTTGCTGGCTCCTGTTCAGCTCGGTGCCCACCAGGACCCCAGGCCCTTCTCTGCCAGGCTGCTTCCAGCCGGCTGCCCCCAGCAGGTGGTGGTGCTGGGCTTGCTCCACCCCAGGGGCAGGACCCTGCGCTTCTTGAGGAACTTCTTGAGGCTCCTATCAGCCCTTTCCTCCGGCCTGTCTGTCGGAGCTGGCTGTGAGCCCTAGGGGTGTCCAGCCAGCACCCGTGCTGGGTTGGTGGCCCTGGGAAGAGCCCTGTGCTGCTGGACACTTCCCTTCCAGCTTCCCTTCCAGCAGCACATTTGGGGAAGGTGGCTGTGCCCATGGGGGCAGAGGCCACATGGGATCTGGGGCGTGGAGAGACTTCTCCTGTCCTACTCCATCGCAGGCACAGGGCTGGCGACTGTGGAGCATGTCCCACACTGCTCCTTCCTGCTTGGTCTCTTCAGATGTCCATTCGGCCGGCTCGATCCCTCTTGTGTGTCCCTAGGGAGAGGCTCACCGCATACCTCACAGCGTTCCTCAAAGCATTCTTCATTACCAGCAGGGTCAGGTGGCTCCAGAGTTTTCTTCCATGTGTGTACCACCTTCCCAAAGACAGACAGACCAAAGTGTTATAAATCGCTCAGTCCCAAAATAGGATTACAATCAAAGTGTACAATCTATTAAAGGAATAGAGGTAAGCAAACAGCGCTGGGTGCGCCGGGAGTCTCCGCTCCACCTAGACGCACACCAGTTACATCAAGCAGCTGATTTTTATGCTCCTAGACTATATTCATTACTACTTCCAGTCCGGTCGAGGCCCTCTCACTCGGCAGTCAATACCCATAGGGGTTGCCTCCCTCAGTAGACATTACACACCGCAGTGGAGGGTCCTGTCCCGGTCTTGCCTTCTCCCTTTCCTCCCTTCAGGCTTGTCCCCTTTATTTGGCATCCTTAATTCATGCAGAGCCTCGTTGCCAGAATATTAGTTCTTCCTTAGCTTGAGTTTCAGTTCCCCAGGAGCGGACTCAACCCTCCAAGTTTCGGTAGTTACTGGTCCTTTTATTCTGGATGCGTGGGTCCAACCCCTTTCTGCTGTTCTCACAGCTGTTTCAGTAGTCAGTAAAACAAGGTACAGTCCCTCACATCGGGGTATCAGTGATTCTTCCCTCCAGGTTTATTTATTAAGACCTTGTCTCCTGGTTGTATTTTATGAATAGCAAATCCTAAAGGTGGTGTTTGAGCCATCATTCCAATTTCTCTTAGCTCGTGTAATCTCCTTCCAATAGTAATTATATATTTCTGGATGCTGCGATCCTCAACTACATTGTTCCTTAGAGTCATCCCTTGAGAGTAAGGCATATCATATAACATTTCATATGGTGATAATCCAGTCTCACTGTATGGTTTAGTTCTTATGTTTCAAAGTGCTAATGGTAAGCATTTCGTCCAGGGCATTTGTGTCTCAATCATTAATTTAGCCAGTTGTTGTTTTATTGTTTGATTCAGTCTTTCTACTTTCCCTGAGCTTTGTGGGTGCCATGGAGTATGGTATTCCCACTGAATACCTAACGATTGACATAATAATTTTATTATTTTAGAAGTAAGGTGTGTGCCCTGATCAGAATCAATGTACTGGATTATCCCATATCTAGGTATCAGGTGTTCTAATAGAATTTTTACCACCATTTGTGCTGTAGCTCATGCTACGGGATAAGTTTCTACCCACTGTGTTAAATGATCTGCTATTACCAATAGATATTTTACCCTCTCTACTTTGGGCAATTCAGTGCAACCAACTTGTACTTTCTCAAAAGGCCTATAAGCTGTTTTGTTTTGTTTCTCCCTCCTGTGGCTGCTTGTTGAAACACTTTCTTTTTTATCTTCTGACAAGTTAAGCAACGGTTATGTGATTTGCTTTGCTATTTCAAAAAAAAACAACAATGCAACCAAATTGTTTTAGTAAATGATCACTTAACACCTTTGTACCCCAATGTGTTTGTGCATGCAAACGTCCCAATATTTGCTTCTCATAAGCTTTTGGCAATATCTCTCGCCTGTCTGTCATGGTCCCTCTGCCCCAAAGGGCTCACACCGGTGATTTTGGGATCACAGCCTCCTGTTGAGGCAGAACTATTAACATTCCTACATCCTCTTTCCCTGCTCATTCAACTTCAAACAGCTCTGTTAAATACTACATGCCACACCTTTAACACCTTCAGCAACTCTTTTAACCCTTCCTTTATTTTTCTTCAGCCTGTACTTTTCTCATGCCAACACCAAAGGCTCAGTCAGGGGCCAACTTAATTCCACTCTTTTCCTCTAAGATGCTGAAACAACATATCAGTATGAGACATTTAATCCTATTTTCCTTCTCTCCTCAAAAACAACATTAATTGCAAGATAGTGTTATAGTCGATTGATCCATAACGTGGCCATTTAGTTTATATAGTGGCCACCACTGATTGCAATACTTAGTGAAAGTCCCCTTGCTTTCTGTGCCCCTAGTTCTTCGAATGTGCCAATATGCACCCAGGGAGGCTTTCTTTAAAACGTCTTTGTTTCGGATATTACCCATTTCCTTGATTTCCCATTCCCTTTTATTTATTTATTTATTTATTACTATTCCTTACTAGTTACTTGTCCTTTGTTTCAATTTCCATGCAAACCTTTTTACTGCGGGTTTTTACTATTTTTTCCTAATCTTCTTCCCAAATGTCCCAATTCTCTGGGATTAAACTCTTCTTCCCACATACAAACATTACTATTTCAGATTATTAACGAGTCCCGTTTCAATCATAAATCCACAGAACTTCAGGAAAACAGCTGAAGCACGCAGCCTTCAGTCTTCTAGACAAACATTACCACCTTTTCCACGAAAATTCACATTTCAACAGGACCGAATTTCAAGCATTTTTCTCATGCACTTTGTTAGTAAGCCCATACAAAACAAGGAATCACTCCTGTGTATCCGTCAATATGGGGGTTTAAAAGGTATTGATGCCTAAATAAACTCGCTCTCCCCCTTACCAAATTCCCAGGGCTTAAGCCCGAACCACCAAAGAAATGACTCTCTCAGTTCTGCTTTGATAATCAGTCAGCCCCCTCCCCCCCAGTACTTGGGAAACTGACCAAACACCCCAGCAAATACACCAACATTTCTCAACTGTTAGTTACTTAGATAATGCTCCTGCCTTTTTCTTGTCACACTCAAAGCATTTAAGAGCAAAAATAGGATCACAAGATACACCGCCAGGCCCATATATTAGGCACCACCACTCAAAACTTGGATAAAACAGCATTTCTTTTCAGTCTGTCACGCACTTCCAAGGACACCAAGTCACGAACCACCAAGGACAGTTTAAAGGACAAAGACACCTGCTGGGCTGGGTGGCATCAGTGCCCTAAAACCAGCAGCAGGTCCCCTGCAACC